>CAUJNA010003427.1:1055000-1072500 GCA_963377175.1 Effrenium voratum
AATGTAATGGTATGTATGTATGTATGTATGTATGTATGTATGTATGTATGTATGTATGTATGTATGTATGTATGTATGTATGTTGTTGTATGTAATGTATGTATGTATGTATGTATGTATGTATGTATGTATGTATGTATGTATGTATGTATGTATGTATGTATGTATGTATGTATGTATGTATGTATGTATGTATGTATGTATGTATGTATGTATGTATGTAATGTATGTAATGTATGTAATGTTGTAATGTAATGTAATGTATGTATGTATGTATGTATGTATGTATGTATGTATGTATGTATGTATGTATGTATGTATGTATGTATGTATGTATGTATGTATGTATGTATGTATGTATGTATGTATGTATGTATGTATGTATGTATGTATGTATGTATGTATGTATGTATGTATGTATGTATGTTTATGTATGTATGTATGTATGTATGTATGTATGTATGTATGTATGTATGTATGTATGTATGTATGTATGTATGTATGTATGTATGTATGTAATGTATGTATGTATGTATGTATGTATGTATGTATGTATGTATGTATGTATGTATGTATGTATGTATGTATGTATGTATGTATGTATGTATGTATGTAATGTATGTATGTATGTATGTATGTATGTATGTATGTATGTATGTATGTATGTATGTATGTATGTATGTATGTATGTATGTATGTATGTATGTATGTAATGTATGTATGTATGTATGTATGTATGTATGTATGTATGTATGTATGTATGTATGTATGCATGTATGTATGTATGTATGTATGTATGTATGTATGTATGTATGTATGTATGTATGTATGTATGTATGTATGTATGTATGTATGTATGTATGTATGTATGTATGTATGTATGTATGTATGTAATGTATGTATGTATGTATGTAATGTAATGTAATGTATGTAATGTATGTATGTATGTAATGTAATGTAATGTATGGTAATGTAATAATGTAATGTAATGTAATGTAATGTAATGTAATGTAATGTAATGTAATGTAATGTAATGTAATGCATGTAATGTATGTACGTATGTATGTATGTGTGCATGCATGCATGCATGCATGCATGCATGCTTACATACATGTATGCATGTATGTATGTATGTAATGTATGTATGTATGTAATGTCATGTAATGTCATGTAATGTAATGTAATGTAATGTACTGTAATGTATGTATGTATGTATGTATCCTTGCACTTCCCCTTTGCTCCCCAGTATTTCCCGCAAAAAAAACACAGTTTTTTCCAGCGTTTTCGCAAAGAGGACGTCCAAAAACATTGAGTTTTTCCAGATTTTCGGCAAAAGGATGCAGGAAGCCCAAGCCAGCAAAAAAGCCGGCAGGGGGAATCGAGCCTGGGACCCCTGTTTTGCGACACCGGCTCCCCGAAGACTACGTTTAGTGGAACGTCATCAAATTGCCGCGCGGTACGTGGGGGACTCCCCCCCCCCTCCCCCCCCCCCCCCCCCAAAAACCTACGTAATAGACGTCGGGCGGGGGGGGGTTAGGGGGGGGGTTATCCTCTATCCTCTAGTAAGTATCCGACACGCCGAGCAATGTCGGCGGATAAATACTGGACCCTTTGGCTGTAACAGTGAGGGTCTTGGGGCAGTTTAGCGCTGTGAGCTAAGCTTAAAAGCAAAATGCTTGCTTCACGGCATCAACTTTAAGGGCAACTGATACATGTTGCGCTGAGTCGCATTAGCCAGAGAACCACAGTTGAAGAGTTGAAGCAACAAGTGAACTTGATCATCTAGGAGGCATGGTGAAACTGAACATACCCGAATTTGCAAAGTATTGTATATCATGCTTAATTAAAATGTTTCTTGTGTTGTTTGTAGATTGAAGCAATATTGGGCACTTGGCCCAAAGGCACAGATCTGTGGACAAATGCGGAATCACTCCCATCGCGCTGCTACAAAATCTGTCAAAGCTATCCTTCTCAATTTGTTGCGACAATATTTGTTCATTGAACTTATACCTTCTTGGACTCTACAGTCGTGAAAGTAGAGTGACATTACATGAACATGCGGTGAACTGCGCATGACACACTGTTTCAAGCCACTAGAAGACGAAGACCGGGTTTTGCCATAAAAACCGTTTGTGATGTGTGCCGCGCAAAGCACACCGCACACACTAGAAGAAACAACTCGAAATGTCTAACTCCTGTTTAAGTGATGTTGGTTCTTTGCATTGTCGCAGCGCCCTCCTAAACATCAGTTTGAGTTGTGGTGCACCAAGCCACCTGCTCGCTTCCAAAGGAAACACCTGACTTGGATGCTTTGCGACTCAGCAACACGCAACGGGGCAGCCTTCTCAACTTGTGCAACTCACAAATGTTTGTCTCACACATAAATGCAAGGCTAATAACGCGGCTTTTGTTTTCCCTTGTGTTGCGTTGGCATTCAAGCCGTTTTGGCCAAGGTCAAACTATGTTTGATGATTTATTTCATTCCAACATCAAAGGCATTGAGCAGCTGAGCTGAACCAGGAGGTTTGATAGCAAGGTCCGCGCCGCTGCTTGAATTGGCACTTGCATCTTGCAAGCAAGCCCTGCACAGTGAACAGCAACGCCCCAAAGAACACCGCTTATCGTGACAACACCGTTAAACAAATCCGCTGATGGACTTTCAGGGCTTTACTTGGCACAGAACTAAAAAAATGTGTTTTGTTCAAGAAAAGGTGTTTCGACAAAGAATGCCATTCTTTACATTTTGCCCCCAAAATTTGGTGGTTTGAGACTCCAGGTAGTCGCTTTCCCTTCGGGAACCCCCTTGGAGCCCGCTTCCATGATTGTTGGAAAGTGGGTAATACTGTGGATGGGTCACGAACTCCTGCACCACCTCTCTCCGACCCTGGAAGGATGATTCCCCTGTAAATCCCAATGAACACTGAGTTTCCAAGTGGTGCGAAATGGATTTCGTCCATCCACAGTAGGATCAAGCCCCAAACAAATAGGAATTCCAATCCTTTTTCTACCGGTGGCTTATACGCAACTTGCCACCCCTTGGAGCTCGTAAATGGGCCTGTGATATTGAGACCAGCTCTACAGGTTGCTAAATGTCAATGACTCATCCGCGACTTAGGTTTTGTAGATGTTCCAATTCAGGAATGCCCCATGACAGAAACTCACAAGGAATTTGATCTGCGAAGTGCAGGGCACTGGGCAGGAAAACACAACGCCAATGCGGGCCTTTTTGTGAGGTCTGTGTCAGGATAGCGGGGATCCTCAAAGTGGCTCTTTTTTGAGGTTGTTCTTCTTTTTTGGGGGGGCCAAGGGCGGGGGGCCTGGGGGGCTTTTGTCAGCTAAGCAGCCAACCCCAAACCGGGTGCCATCAAAAAGCGAGCGCCCAGGTGCCGGACATGAACAACATGGAGTTGACCAACTGCCTCTGGGCGTTGGCGACTTTGGAGGCGGAAGAAGGAGCTTTAGTGGAGCAGCTCCTTGCCCCTCGGCGCCGGTTTGGGGTGTCTGTGACTCGGCGTGTTGGATTCTTACCCCAGTGCACCTGGCCTTTTTGATCATGTCACGTTTTGCAGGTACAATAATTTCCAGGTATTTTCGTACGTTTGTGTGTGTGTGTGTTTTGACCTTGTTATTTGGCTTCAATCTTCACTTCCAAAGCCAGTGTGTATTTCAGGTAACCCTTCAGTGGCGGTTTGGATTTAGATTTGACCCCCCCTCCCCCACCAGCAACCACTGGACCACCCAGAAAAAAAAACCTTTGGATTTGACTCCGCCCCCCTCCCCCCGCTCATCACCGGGCTCCCAACAAGCGCTGACGCCATGGCGCGAGGCGGGCTGCGTGAAGTTCCTCTCCAGCTTCGAGCCCCGGAACTTGGCTTTGTCCGCCTGGGCGCTGGCGAAGATGGGCTGCGAGAAGAGCTGGCGCCGTGGACGGATTCGCCGCGATGTCGTCGCGAGTTCGAGCCATGTGCTCCGATGAGCTGGGGAAAAGGAGCTCAAACCTTAGCTGAACCAATCTGAGAGAGGCAGAAGCAGGTGCTGTTCACCATGAAAAAGACATCCAGTTCTTAATTCAGCTTTTGTAATTGTAGTAAGATTTGCAGAATGGAATCGCTGGGCTTGGATGGCTCCCGTTTTCCTGACGGGTCCAAGCATCGGACGCTGAACGGTTGAGCAAACCCTGCAGTCCCAAGACTCTCCTGTTTTAGGGTGCCTTCTTTATCAGACTATGGACCTTTGGGATGGGTCACTATTGGAAAATTCACCAAAAGGAGGGGTCCGAGTTTTAGGGTTCAGGGCTGCTGGGGATACGACCTCGGCTCATTTTGAGAAACATGGGTGTGCTTGTTTGTTTTTGAGTTGGTACCTTCTTTATGTGGTGTTTAAGCGAAAGAAAAAGGAAACCCGAAGCCAGCTTGCGTGTGGACGGCGGCTGGTTCATGGTATGTAGCTTGATGATGGTGTGTTTGTGTGTGTGTGGTCTGTTTGTTTGTGTGTACTGTTGTCTTTTGTTATCCTCCATGTTAGCTTTTGGATTGTAAGGGTCCCTTAAAGGGCACATTCGGACCACTTAAAAGACCACCCAAAAACCAGTTTTTTTAATGAAGGCTGGTGGTTTGGGGATGTGGGGCCGAATTGTTCATAGGGGTAACTCACCGGGTCCCACGGTCCCACAAAGGATGCATTCGGGCCTACAAATCGGGGATTTCCTCGAACAGGTGTTCTGTGGATGCATCCTTAAACTCAAACAAACATGCAAAGATCACACGAACCACAATAGCAATCGTTAAGACAAAGCATGTTCATACCACGCCACTGGTGACAAGTAAAGGCTCTGGAGCAGCCTGGTAGAATCAAACGCCAAGCCTCGGACTTCTTCTTGGGTGGTTGTCTCAAAGGAAGCCCACCAGCAAGGGAAGCCCTCTTGACTGCTTTTTTGTTTTTAGGAAATCAATCAGTTTTCCACTAACCCAAAAAGTTAAACTTTGCAGGGGGGTCAACAGCAACCAAGGGACAATCAGGGGGAAGCATGGGACATATTGAACAGTTCCTGTAGCCCCACCCGCGGACTGCAAACGGCTCCCAGTACATTTGGTTTCCAGTTTGTAGCCACCAGCATCTTCTTTTGCCTATGACTCAACTCCGCACGAATTCCTGAAGTGTGCTGGATGTACTCGCTTGAACTGGTAAGCAGCTGATTGTTTGTGTCCGAGCCGGGGGGTTTGATTCCCCCATTTTTGCCAGACTTTCAGCGGAAGGGTGCAGTTGGGCAACCACAATGTAGTCATTTTCCCCAACGTGCAGAAACAACTTGTTCAAGGCGCCCGGACCTGCCTGACAAGTTCAAGTCACTTTCAATGGATCTGAGAAAAACATGGAAGCATGGACTGGATGGGATCTGCGGGATAGCACTTGAGAGACAGAGAGAGATGGACTGGATGGGAAGCTGTGGGACGACTAGCCAACCATCTCCAATACCTGCTTTGTCGGGGGAAGATCTTCTGAGTGGTGAGTTGCAAGTTTAGTTTGTTGCCAATCCACCCAGCAAGTTCATTTTGTTTGGCAGACGCTGCTTTTTCTCATCCTCAACCCCAGTCGGATGCTTTTGCGCAGTGATCGTGAACACACCTATGTTGCATCAGCTGTTTCAGGTTATTGCATAAAAAGGTGAAACAACCCCTGAACACCTCCAAACCCCACTCCAAACCACCAAACATGGTGAAGTTGATTGGTTGCTTCTAGAAGTTCCCATGCCGATTCAATCGACTCGGCGAATCGAATCGAGGTGCAGGTTCTGGGCAGAGGAGGTGGGGTCCCGGCTGAGTAGCTTCGAGACACGGGACATGACCAACGTGATTTGGGCCTTCGCCGCTCTGACGAAGATGAGGCGGCGAAACAAACAGTCGGCAGGTTGTCTGGTAGGTTTCCCTGGGTACCGGGCCTCAAAAAGCACAAGGCCATAGGGAACCCCCCCCAAAAGCACACAAGGCCATAGGGGAATTCTGCTTGGAAGTGGGTGATTCACATAAATCCCAACCTCAATGCAACAAATGGTGTTAAGGTTTGGACCCAAGGCAGACATCCCAGTTCGCCGTTGGGAAATCAGCCAGAAAGAGCAGGGACAGGGACCAAATGGCTTGAAACAGATAAAACGGGCTCGGGCGTCATGATGAAGGATATGTGGGAAAGGAGTTGTGTGGTTGGTCGCAGTGTGGTGGCTCAAGACTAGTCATTCGGATACAAAACGCCAAATATATTACATGTGCATATTATTGTCTACAGTACCTTGAAGGTATTTTGAGCGCGCCGGCAGTGTTTTATGTCTGGATAGGCAGTCGTTTTACTTTTAGTTTCCCTTTGAGATCATCCAAGAAAGCATCACCTAGAATGAGACAGACCCAGATGGGAAGAGCAGCAGGTTCCTTGGCGCGTGCGGATATAAACGGCGAACACCCGAGCACGGGCTCAGGCTACGGTTCACAGCCGGGACGAGCGCTTCCTCACTCGTTTCTGTCAGGACAGCGACACATGGTTGACTAGTGCTTCCAGAATGCAGCCCCCCGATCTTGGCTGGTCTTTGTGACCGATTCCCCCCATGGCCGTTCCGCTAAACCTAGAAAACGTTAGACTCTTTACTCACACAGGAAAGGGAAGAGCCACCCGGGGCTTCCTTGTCCCATGTTCAAATATCGCAAGTGCCGTTCCAACAAGAGCGTGTACTTGCATCCTTGGCAACCCCATGGGGGTCCGGGGAAGATACCACCCGTGAGTTCTGGCAATTCCTGAAGATGAGCGTGTTCGCATTTGTTTGTTTTGTCTAAAACTTCAAAAAACAAAACAAAAAAAACGGGCCACACTCTGTATCACCTTTTTTTTTCTGGATTCGAAATCAATCCCCAACGCTTCTCGAGGGTTCCCCCTTGTGTCATGGATTCGGATGAGGGATTTGCCCCAATTTGGAGCATGGGGACCTTCCAGTGGCCCTTCAGGAGATCGAAGCGAAGGCCGACAACTACTCGCCGCCCATGGCTTAGATAGTGTCAGCTCGTTGGTTAGTAACCCTAGTCAGAGAAAACGAGGGACTGGGGAGAATCTCAGGGTGACTGAGCACTTTAACTGCTACCGCTGCTACCATCTGATGTGGACATATTAATCAACCCCAGTTTATGAATAGGCTGTGACCCCTTCCTTCAGCCCGATTTGGGGCGTGGGCATGGGGCTGAGGACTACATTCCCGAAGTGCCCCGAAGTGCAGGCGGATTGACCCCATAGACGTCAACATGCGGGCTTGTAATTAAACGTATGCGTGTGCTTGAATTGTTGTTACAGCATTCTGGTTTGTCTCCAGATACCCTGGGGTTCCAAAGGCGGTTTATTTTGCATGTTTTGTGTGAAAGGTGTTTTTTTTTTTGCCAGGAGTAGTTTTGTTCAAGCTCAGCTGATATCACGTGCTCAGGACCAAAGTGTGCAAAGACTTGACCTCTGTTCCCACAAAACAAGCGGAGGGATTACCAAAGGACAGGCTGAAACACATCGATTAACCGGTGTCAAAATTCACGGCAGAAAACGTGCTTTCACGCTGGAAAACAGGCTTTCACGCCAATTTCACGGGGTATTTTCACGGTGTTTTCACTCTACTTTTGCGTACATCACGGACCGCTATGTTCACACCAAAATTGTTGTGTCAAGATGTTGGGGTGGAACAGGCTTTGTAGAATCTTAAACGTGGCAACAGTATGAATAATCCATCAAATACCACGCCATGGCTCATTGCAGGCGCAAAAAAAACAGGCTTTAGCTGCAAAAAAACAGGGGAGGTGCAAAGGACGTTTAAAAAAAACAGTCGTGGATTTCCAGGGGATAGTTTCTCCACGGATTCGGTTTCCTTGTCAGGAATGGTTCAAATAATGTCCTTTCTGCTGGAAACACAATTTAAATCAACCCAGCGGGGACATGTGGAAACGAGGGTTCCTTCAAGGATACATTTCTTCATGGCTACTTGGTAACGGATTTTTGGGCTTTGAACGTTTGGGAAGTGGGTTTTGCGGTGGACCCACAAAGTGATTACTTTCTGCGGAGGGGTCAGCAGCAACCAAGATTTGCGCCAGCTACATCATCACTGTTCAAACCAGTTGGTTTAGATCAAAGGGAATGCCCTAAAGCTACGTGCGTTCGAACTTTCATTGGTTGTTTTCGTTTAGCTGGAACTTGAAGATCTAGCAACGCAGGATGTTTTACAGGTGACACCCTTGTGTGGGTATTCAAGGCAAAATGTGGTTGTCTGATTTTCTGCTGCAGCGCCCCCCTCCACGGGTCTGGTGTCAAGATCCCGAGGCAGGACATCGGCAACACGCTCTGGGCTTTGGCCGCCCTCTCCTGGCGCAACGACGCGGCCCTGGGCAGGGGGCCCCGGAAAAACGGAAGCGGAGCCGGCGGCGGAGAAAAAAAACACAAAAAACGCCGGGTCCACCGTTTGATGTCCCCGAACTCCGGGGGGAAAAATGTGGGAGTTGGAAGGGTTGGTGTGGCCCAACCCGGGAAAATTGAGTCTTTTTGGCTGCGCGTGTTCCTGCTGGTCGCTGGCCAGTGCAATTCGGCCGTTCTTGCTCGTTTGGAGGTTCAAAAAGCGTTTATATGCGATTTGAGACTGGCAGTTCAGGAGGAGTGGGCATGTGGTACCAGCCTTGGGCTGCCTCAAGTGGTAGAAAACGTCAAAAAGCACTGCAGCACTGTCCAGTATTAATCAAGCAGGGGTTCTACTCAGATCTGGGGTTCCCATGTGGGCTGAACCCAAAGTTTCGGACGCCTGATATAGGATCCACCCCCCGCCCGTTTCGCCGAGGCCTAAGTCCTCAGCAGGCAAGTTGTCTCTTGGGGAGGGAGTGGTAACCCCTGATGACTTGGTGGCTCCCAGCCATCCCCAGTCTTCCCACCACCTTGCATCCCAAGACGATCAGCCCATACTGTGGATGGTTGCAAAATCCCTTGACATTACGAAATGGGTTGAAACCATGTTTTGCTGGTATTTACTGGTTTTTTAGGCGGTGCAGTTTTCGTCCAATCACAGTAGGACCCAAAGACCGCAAGAAGGAATTGGTCTTGGGATTCTAAACCTACCTGAGATTCCCCAAAAAATGCATGGCCTTGAGGAGCAATCAGCAAGCGATGCTTCGATACTGCGGTGACCTTTGACCAGCAGAGACTCGCCAGGAAATGTTAAGCTTGCCAAGCAGATTCGGGGCCTCCCCCTCTTGGAGGCCCCAAAGGGTTGATTTAAACTTTATGCTGAATCTCCGGAGCCTAAGGTGATTCACCACATATCGCCCCGGATGCCCACGAAAATTCTTACAAGGGAAGAAGTTGGAGTCTCCAAGGTAAGTTCAAGCATGGCTTCTGCTTGGTTTACTTGCATCTTCACCGCGAGTTTGGGCAAAACCGCCCGTCAAGCTTGGATTTCTCCGGGCACCCGTCCCGGATCTCGGGCTTAGGAACCTGTCCATCTCCCTCTGGAGCTATGCCACCCTGGGCTACAAGACCATGTCCCTTGGACCAGCTCGGTGCACCACTCTTGTGACCACAAAATCCGCTTTTCAAGGAAAGGGCCCCACTGCCCCACTGCAAAGCGACCCTTTGAAGGAGTGAAGCCGGCCCACAAAGTGAACGAGGATCAACCAGCTATGGATAAGGTGTATGTGTGGGGGTCTTTCTGGAGGAAACCTTTGAAGCGAGTGGGTGGCTCCCGAAAAAGGACAGCCTAAAAGATGATGCCATGATGGATCCGCGCGGTTTCAGCAAGCCTAGCTTTGTGCTGCATCACTTGACGCAAGGGCAGGGTTGCAATCGACCAGACAAATAGGCTTCTGAAGGGAATATACCCGTTTTAACTGAGGGACTTCCGAATTAAAGATCAACGGGTTTCAATTCTAGTTCAGGGTTGAATGTCTCGAGGGAAGCTCAATCAACATCGGCAACACTATGTTTGAGCCGAAGACTTGCCGCGTTTCTCCAGGGCGGAAAAGCAGAGCGATGGATCGGTTGGCCAAAGAGAAACAGTGGGTGCCGTCTGAGAGTAAGAACATTGAATGCGGCAGCACCAGAAGCGATGGTACATGAACACGACTACAGCAAAGCAGGGGACTTATGTCATGCGGCACTTTGCCATTGACTGAGGAATCTGTTCCACCACATGACCCAGATCATCACGGAGCGAATCAAGACCTTTGCCTCACAAGGCATCGCAAATGTGGTGTGGGCCTTGGCCAAGTTTCAGTTCCAACAGAGCCTCGGCAGCTTCGGCAGTCGTTGCGATGGGTTCTCAATCTCGGCACATGACTTCTCGAGCTCCGATTCGAAGGGGAACATTGGCTTGCCCCTTCGGCCTTTTCCTGTGTACCCAGAGGCTTCCGAGGCTTTCACCCCGCAGGTGTTTGGGGTCTCAAAACCTGGTTGTTTGAGGGCCCTGAATCAATCGGGAGCGTCTGGGTAGGATAGATCCCTCTGTTTTGGTTGCTGCTTACGGCCAGGCAGGAAGGCTACCCTACCGGATGAAAAACCACAAGGGTTCCTGACATGTCCAAGGGTATCGGAGCTTCCAGGGGTTGTCTCAAAATGTGTCAACTTGCAAGCTTGCAGATGGTTCCTATTTAGCTTTCGTTGAGCTTGGATACTGGAAACTAAAGATTAATGCCCTGGTTTAATCACATTTTTGAGGGCAGCTGAATGTTTTTGTGGAAGACCCCCTGATAACCCATCAGGTTAATTGATCCGGGAGCATTACCATATGGGCGCGTGGTTTTTTGAGGGCGCCCTTTTTAGGGCTGGTTGGATGGGACACGAAAAATAAAGCTACTATTTGGGGGGATCCCTGCATGTTGGCACATACTGCATTTATATCCATACCAACCTGAAGAAATGACATCCATGTTGCTCCCAAGGAGACCCGATTGTTGTGATGTCTTTCTCCCCTCAAACGCCAGCCTCAGGTTGGCAATCCCAAAGAGACCCACCACATGTCCCCATGCCGGCTCAGGAAATGCCTCCTGATGACCATTGCCGAGGCGACGGGCCCAAAATGGGTCTCCTCGAACGATAAGCGTTGAGGGTTGGCTAGGCTGTAAAGCTTGGCACAACTTCCGGGGGTCAATGAAGGGGATGACTCGCAGAAATGTGGGAAGTCTGCCATCTACTTGTACGCAGCTCCATATTTTGCCCAGTGTTCCCAGGTCCCGGAGTAGCAGGTATCAGTCTTTTACCCTTACGTTCTAGCTGGCAGCGCTGGGTTAGGCTTGGCTAAGTAAGAAATGTTAAAAATCCGAAGTGTCCGAAAAGCATCCATTGAGGGTTGGGCTGGGAAAAAGCAGCCCTTGGGTGCTGGCAAAGGACGGTAGGTTGATTTCCTCCAATATGTTGTCACCCCTGAAGGGGTCAACCACCATGAATTGTAAGCAAGGCTCGGCCTGTTCACTGGTTGGTTCCCTTTTGCTGCAACGAAAGGTTTTTTGATTTGACGTTCACGTCTTTTGGGCAAGTCAGTTTAGTGGGCTAAATGGAAAACCCCACTAAACTCTAAACAACTAAAAAGCTAAGGGGACGGCTGGGAGCCACCAAGACATATCAGAATTTCTACCAAGCCTCAGATTTCGACAGCCCATAGAGCAGACCGGCCGATGAGTTCCCACTCAGTTACTGCTTCAAATGGCAGGGCACTTGGTAGGTTGCAAACAAAAATATGGCTATAAGCTCTTTAAGCAACTTGGGAGAGTTACAACCACAAAGTGGTTGTGAACTGCTACCTACTAAGTACCCTGCGCTCTAAAGTATGGCCTGTTTGCCATCGGCTGATTTCCTAGTTACTCCTCTGCAGACTGTGCATGGAACCGAACAAGAGGTTCCACAGAGATTGTTCTGAAAAAACTGGTGGTCCCATGTGAACCCAAAGAAGAGCTTCCCTCAAAAACAAGTTGGTGGTTTGGATTGGCGGTTGGATTGAAGGAAGTGGCTTCCCATTTTGACCTCTAGAATAGCCAGGTCAAATCTCCAAACCGGGCTCCAAACCACCACTCACTTGCCCAAAGGACTCAGTTGTCTTTGGTTCAGTAAGGGACATGGGGGGAACTCCTGCAGGAAGCTCCACCTCGGCTGGACGAGTTCGACCCGTATCTCACCTATGGACTTCCACGCCCAGAACCAGAGGTAGTGTTTTCTTCTTCTTTTTTGTTTTTCTGGGGTCTCATTCCATTTGTTCTTTCCTGGTTTCGGGCTGACAACATATTATCCAGAAGCTTGTTTTCCGTATATACCCCAGATGTAGGCCCAGCTTGGCTTGATGCTTTTGGCCGAAACCGCCTTGTTTTGCGAAGGCTTGGAATTTGTGTTCCAAGCCTTTGAAACCTGATTCTGATTCGGTTCCCTGTGGTTGCCGATGGGCTCGGGATTTTTGTTTGCCAGAGGCTTGAGCGGCTTGAGAAGAGGCAACTGCCTTCGGTTTCAAACAGGAACCCTTAAAATGGTTGGTTTCCTGCGGGGAAAGGCAGAGGAAGGGGGGTTTGCTTGGTAACCTGGTAGCCCTTTGTGAGTGGTGTTTTGATTGGTTTGGGGGTTTGTTATAGAGGGTGAATTGTGAAATCACCCCAGAAACCCCTCAAGGGATCCCAATGAGTGTTTCTAACGGTGGGCCTCGGCAGGGAACCCAAAAGAAAGCCAAGGATTCGAGATTCTCGGGCCAAAAGGGTCGATCCAGGTTCATTTCCTTTTGGTTTCCTTCAAAACCCCCACTTCAGGGTGGTACTCCATTTTTGAGACCCCCATGTTACATCAAACGCAACGGCCACTCAAAACCCCCTCTTCAGGGTGGTACTCCATGTTTACATCAAACACCAGCAACGGCCACTGAGCGGCTGAGGCAGCATCTCTCCATCGTGGCCTGGGCCTATGCCACTTTGGAGTTCCCCAACCGGCCGCTGCTCACAGCGCTCTGCCACGCGGCGGTGCGGAAGACCCTCAGACGCAAGCGCTTGAATTGGCGACGGGGGTAGTGGGGAGTGGCGCGCTTCTCCGAGTCCCGCGACCATGTGAGGCTGAACTGACTTGGCGCGTGGCATGTGTTTGGCGGAGGGCTTGTTGCTATTTGGGATGGTGCTTCTAGTTTTTTGCTGCTCGCAAGACCCTACGCATGCAGTTGCCTCCACTGCAACTCCGCATGGACCCCCCTAAAAGCAAAAATAAGTCACCATGTTCTGAGGACTTGGTTTGAGGATAGCTTTCCTTCGGTTTAATTTGCGAGGGCTTAGACCATGGGAGTTGCAAGCACCGCCTTCGATCGAGGATGCATATCTTCAGCGCCCAGCACATGGCGAACATGACCTGGGCCATGGCTACGCTAGCACACAAGGAGGGGAATGCGGGAAGCTTGTTGGGGAGCAAGCCAGTTAGGGCCCCTTCCCCTCACTGTAGCGCGGATAGAACATGTGTTGGTCAAGTTAGTATGGTTGAAACTAGTCGTATTCCACACTGTTGTTTTTAGTATGTGCGGTGCTATCT
Source organism: Effrenium voratum (assembly GCA_963377175.1). Classification (NCBI taxonomy): domain Eukaryota; class Dinophyceae; order Suessiales; family Symbiodiniaceae; genus Effrenium; species Effrenium voratum. The sequence continues at coordinate 1,068,537 of CAUJNA010003427.1, forward strand.
ACTTTGTTTAACGAACCCGGCTTTCACTACCAAAACCGCTACTCTCCATGGGAACACTTGGATGCAACCATGTCAATTTCTCAGTGGTTCATGGCATGGCCTTTGCGCCCTGACGGAAACAAAAGCATTTAGGCGGGTTTCGAAGCCACTGAACATGAGGTTTGGTCTAAATTTCTAGTAGTCCGTGTGGTTCATGTGGGAGGGACGTTGGGGAACTGACTAAGTTTCAGCCACAACCAGGTGACGAGCCCCAATTTCCCCATGCCCTCTTGAGGAGCAAGTCATGTTGACCTGGAAGCTACAAGGAACATATCGCCAATTCCGGGGGACCCACCCAAAATGTTTGCCAAAAAGGGTCCAGGATCCTGGTACGAAAAGCTGGGACACGTGTTTACAGTTGCAGAGTACAGCTTAGGCAAGCGTTCACTCCGTTGTTGTTGTTTTTTTGGGGGGGAGGCGAGGGGGGGGGGGGCGCAGCGAGTAGGAGCCAGATGGTTAGCACCACCAACACTGTATGGCCCACCTTAGCTTCAGTTGGTTTGTCAGAGCAACGGCGAACACTTTGCAGTATGGGATTGTTCCAAGGGTACCTTCCCCATTCTTTCCAAGCATCCTTCTTTCTAAAAAACCACCCAAAACCCTGGGGAAACAGCTGGTTATTGAAAATAACGAAGGTTGAAAATAATGGAAAAGTAATCAACCCCTAGAAGAACCAGTGAACCAGCAAACCCCTACGACCAAAACAACCGAGTACGACGGTCAAAACCAATGGTACCATTTTGGGGTAGGTGCACCACCCATTTTAGTCTATTTTAGTGGGGATTGGGAAGTCCCCTAGAATAGTTATTTGTGCAGTTCTGCAAGTGCAGCTTGATGGCCGGGAAGGCCCATACTCTCGCTTTCATGTTTCGTCACGTTTTGGAGGGTTCTCACCTTGCTTGTGGCGCATTGTGACGGCCTGCCTGCCTTTCTCCCTTCCCTCAAGTGCTGCTTTTGGGGACGCTACCGCGCGGACATGGCCAACATCGACGTCCGTTTTTGGGCAAATTGTGGTGCCAGGACGAGCGATATTTGCAGATCCTCGCCGAGAGGGCCTTAGAGGAGGCGGACTGCTTGCTGGTTCCAGAGATGCAGGGAATGAGCGGGAATGACCCCGAAAGTAAGAAACCATCCCCCCATGGCTTCCTTTAAGGGAATCCCCAAAAAATATGTTTTGCATGGTTTCCTGAATAAGGGAATCCCCTTCTGGTTCATTCCCAAACCCTGATACATTCCCTGCGGAGCACCAATAAGTTTTCGATTCCAAAGAAAAATAGTTGGGAACTACTGTGGATGCCCTTACATATTGCAAATCCAACTACACGCAGCCGAAAGGTTGCAAAGCCATTGCAGTTTGCAATAGCCGCGGCGATTCTTTGCTCCCTTAATTGCAATTGCAATTGCAATTTATCGGGCGTCCATTGTACCTGGGCAAAGAGCGCTCCTATTGTTGTTGTTTTTTTACTCACCTGACAACACAGCTGGTTCCAAATCCCAGTTGGTTCCAGAACAGATAATTCCTAGCCACATGGGACCCCACATGGTTTTGCCATAAGGGTCCCTTTCAGAGACAAATTCTGGGGTCTAGTTCACTGCCATGGTGGCCCGGCAAGAAGGTTCTTCAATCCACTTCAGAGTCCCCGCGCACACAGCATACGATCCAATGACGGCGATTCCATGGCGTCGGCTTCAAGCCTGTGGCTTTGAATTGGAGTTCGGGTTGCGCGTTGGAAGGGAAAGCCACACAAAAAAGAAGAAGAAGAGGAAACCACTGTACCCCATGTGGCCTCCTCAAAGAAGATGCGTTTGGAATACTTAACACCTCATCCAAATTACATATGCGACACGAGGCCCATATTTTCGGCATGGATGTGTATCCCGCCCATGAACATTCCGAGCCCTTTGGAAAGACGAAGTCATTGGAACTCTCGACTGGCTTCAGCCGGGCTCGCGCAGGTGGGATCCTTCAACCCCCAGGAGTGCTCCAACTTGGTCTCTTGGCTGTGCGTTGGACGAAATCCACTTCTCGCCTTTCCCTTTTGGTCAGCAACAAGTATGCAGGCTGACGGGAAATTATCAACATCTCGACACTTTGTTGGGGAAGACAATTTGGGTGCCCGGCATATTATATATATATATATATATGCCGGGCACCCAAATTGTTTCATTATAAACATATATAGTGTACCCTGCATGTACCCAGCATGTATTCTTGGGCATTTGCGAGTGACGCGAGGGTTGCGGTAGCCCCTTATGTTGGAACGCTTAAGCATGCTGGCACCAACAATCAATAAGCACCAACACCGCGAAGCACCGCCAAGCAGCTACCATCTCCGAGAAGTACCCCACACATTGCTGGTGCTCAGTAGGGAATGACCCTGGGTGTTGGGAATGAACCAGAAGGGGATTCCCTCAAATGAAGCCATGGGGCGCTGGTTTCTTTCGGGGTCATTCCAACTCATTCCCTGCATTTCTGGAACCAGCAAGCCCTCCGCCTCCTCTAAGGCCCCCTCAACGAGGATCTTCAAATCTCGCTCGTCCTGGCACCAAATTCGCCAAAGGACGCCTTTTTGTTGGCCGTTTTCCGCGTCTAAAAAGTCCCAAGCACTGTCCTGTCGAGCCAGCAAGAAAAACCGCCGAGCGCAAGGTTTGGGCCTTTGCATTGCTCACCTTCCGCCACGACACGCTGCTGTCCGCCTTGTCCCGGCGGTCCCAGGAGATCGTCGCCGCGCCCCGGCGATGGCGGGCCCCCGTGGGGTACCCGTCCAGGGGGCCCAACAAGGGGATGACGTGTGCAAGTGGTGAATACACTCCGTTCAAGAAATACAAAGTGGGGTCAATCCCACTTAGACGCACCAAGTGATGTTAAACAACCATCGCCAAGTGCCATCAAAGTGGGGATCCTGTTTGCTGCTTGGTCCCCTTTTAGAATGGGGGCCAGCGCACCCCCAAGGGCTGCCACAAACAAACATGAAAAAAAGCTGCAGTGCAAACCTTACACTCGGCCCCCGTTCCAAGTGTCGGGATAGTTTTCAGGCACTTCCCCACAAAAGGCAGTACCTGCGAGCCTCTGCCCAGATTCCTGAATATTCTCCCTGAAATGGGGCATGGGGCACCGCTCCCTGAAATTCCCTATGAGGGAAACCTGGCGTTTGATCCTGCCAGATGCCTCTAGGCTTGTGACTTTCCGACAACAATCCCTTTGAAAGAATGAGGGATACACAACTAGACTCATTTTCTTTTGGTCCAGGGGCAGGGTTATGTCAGGCAAGTGGCTTGTAATCATAGACCACGTTGAGATAACCATCGATGTGAGTTATGACCCACTGTCCATGGCTGCAAGTCTCCTAAGTAAGTCATAAATATAGTTTCACATCACTTACCCGAGCTACCTGATCGCTGCTTGCAAGTTGGTCTCCATTGAAACTCCGGGGAGCTGTTCAATTGAGCCAACGTTTGGTACCATCTTACTTGCTTGCTCCTTGAGTCCCCAACGTTAAACAGATTGTAGAAATGATTTGAATCTTGACCTAGCAGCTACCCCAATTCTAGGCCAGCAATTTTCCTGTTGGTTTTGAGAGGGTTCCCGGTTATCTACTATAAATAATTGCCAGACTTAGCTTACCTTTCTTAACTTTGGGTTCCATCATCTTACTTTTGAACCAGCTACAAGTTCAACTTTTTGCTGATGGTCCTAGGTTCCAAGTCTGGCTAAGGTATGAGGTGTAACGAGAGCCCTTTCAGGACATCCTGACACTCAAAACCGCTGACAAGGAGTTCATTTCCAGGATGTCCATAAATGGACCCGCATTTTGGTTGCGACAGTTCGGATTTAAAGTTTTCCATCGGCCCCCCAAGAGTTGGTCACTTTTTGCGTCGCTTTTCGCATCGCAACCAAGCTTTGTGCCGGGTTTTGATTTGACAC
>CAUJNA010003427.1:1077500-1095000 GCA_963377175.1 Effrenium voratum
CATGTTGTTTATTTTAGTGGGGATGGGGATGTTCACTGGGTTTCGGGATTTTGACCCATGGCCATATGTTTTTCTTGGTAGACCGTGCTTCACCGCTGCCATCCTGAAAAAGACATTTTATGGGAAGCATTGCTGGTCTAGCATGGATTTCCGACCCTGCACCCTCCAAAGCCACTAAATCAAGGAGCTCCCTACATCCTAGCTGTTGGTTGGATTTGGGAGCCGTTGGGACCTGGAGGTATCCTTATTTGCTTCACAGGAGCGGTTCAGGAGCGACCAGGAGGTCTGCAAGGACATATTAGCTTTGTAATCCCATCCGGGGTGTAGGTACGTGCAATGGGAGTGGGTAGTTGGGAGCCCGTTTCCGGTTCCTTACGGATTGAAAAACCACGCGCCCCAAGGAAGAATGGCATCATGTAGCCTGCAAATTGTGTGATACTCCAATGTTTCTTGCAGTACCTCATCCAGCTTGGAACCTGGAAAACTTTCGGTTCAAACCATGGAAACGAAAGGTGCATAGACTGGTGCAAGATAAGATCGGGTTTCCCTCCACTTTTTGCGAGAGAGGATCCTTTTTGTAAAGTAGTCTTAGAGATGGTCCACTTCGATCTAAAACAAGCTTTGGCACGAAAGTTCCTCAGCTCAATCTTTTTGTGTGTTTGAGTTGTTTCAAGCGTATATGATTGGCGGGCGACAAGGTAAGCAAGTGACTCAAGTTTGGACCTTCAAACTCCGGGAAATGTCCTCGGCGTTTTGGGAGACCCCTACCTTCACTGTTCTTGGCATGTTGTTGGTTTTTTTTCTCCTTTTTTTTCTGTTCATTTTTACTGGGGGGTCTGCAAATAAACAAGGTTTTTAGCTACCATGCCAAGAGTAGAGATGCTACGTTTTTGGTTTTGAGGACTACCGGGACCAGCTTGCCAGCTTCAACCTCGTCGGCCTTGGCTTCACCTACACGTGCCATGTCCGGTTCACCCGCCGAGGAAAGCTGTTTCTGGTTGGTGCGATAGGGAACGACCGAGTAAAACGGGTGTGGGGAATGAATCGCTGATTCCCTCAAAGGAAACCATAGAGGATGAATTATCGGGGTCCATCCCACGGTCTTGAATTAGGAGAAGCATGACCGAAAAGAAACACAAGTATGGAACATGCGCATCTTGTGAAATCAGTGGTTAATTTTCAACGATACGATTGGGACAGTATCGGCAGATATCGGCAATACTTGGGGTCTTGATCATGGGACTAAGAAAAGCGTCGTGTGGGGATTGTGCAGGAATAATGTTGGGTAAAGTCTAGTGACCTCGTCAAACTAAACTCCCCGTGAAGTCACTCGGGAGAACGAATTGAACATTTGTCAGACAAGCAAGGTAGGGAGTTCGCTTCTTTGCGTGCCAAAAAAGGTAATGGGCAAATCAGTGCCTACTTTATAGCGAACTTACTTAGGTGCAACACGAGACAGCAATCTAAACACATCTATAAGCAGGATATTTGGTTTCGTGTCAACCGGAGTGGAAGACACAAAACGGTGATGGTTACCTAAACAAAAGGACTCACAATTATCCCGCGCCACCTTTTGTTGAAGAGTATCATTTGCCCTGAGTCAACCGAAGCGAGTGTTACAAGAGTGCTAAAAGATCTCACCCTGGACTTGTGCAACTTTTTGGGAAGACCATTTTAGCGGCAAAAAAAGTTCGTACTTTTTTGGCCAATTCACTCAGGAAGTGAGAGAGACGGAACCGATCCCGGTGACGTCAATGGTTTCCCCTCTTGTGTTTTTTTGGTGGATTCCTCGCTAGAAATAGTCCCAAAAGGGCTCCATTCTTTTCTATCGGGCTCATTGGAAAACTGGGAGTGGCCCAAAGTGGCCCAATGCGTGGGAGAGATAGAAGATTGGTGCCAGCGCTTTGAAGATAAGGACTCCAACGTTGCCACGCATGTTGGCTTTCCAGGCATCTGGAAATACTACGTGGGTCTGTTTTTTTAGGCTAGCCGGTGCCCTGAACAAGCTGAATATGTTGCATCCAACGTGTTTCCCAGGCGTACACACTCCCCAAGCCTGTAGACGTCAGAAAGTGACTTACCCTCCCGCCAACGTGAACCCAACAGACAGTCCCAGCCGTAAATAGGTTTGGATATCCGCCCTGATTGCTACACGGGTTTAATGCCAGGTTTTGATTAATTATAACTCGCCCTGGGTGGGGGTGGGTGGGGGCGGGTGGGGGTGGGTGGGGGTGGGTGGGGGTGGGTGGGGGTGGGTGGGGGTGGGTGCGGGTGCATTTGGGGTCAACAATCTGCAATTTTTACCGATTTTTACTATAATTCCATCAGCTGGATTAAGAATCTGGATCCCCAAGTAAAGGACCTTTATCAATGGTGGGCTCGTTCTGCCGAATCGGTGAGCTCGCTATAAAATAAGCAAAACAATTGCAACATTGCAATTCGACCCCGAGAAGATGGTCCGAGCCTTTCATTTTCCGCCTGGATAGGATATCCTTTTGCGCTATACCAAAAGAGTCTTTCCAACATTCCTTCCAGGATCCACAGTCCATGAAAACCTTCCCCCCCCACCCACCCCCACCCACCCCCACGGTCCCCCTCCCACCGCCCACTTTTGGCAAAATCCCCACGCCAAGAACCCGAGGCGCCAGATGCTGGAGCGCCAGGGTGTGACGCTGCTGAGCGGCGAGAGGAAGGACAGTGCTCCGATTCGCAGATTCAACTTGGCTTCTGCGAGTTGGCTGTGGGACAAAAAAACCACCAGGAATTGGACCACAAGTTGGTTGGTTGGTTGGTTGGTGTGTGGCCAGCACGTGTTAGTGAGGCCAGGCACGCGCTTCCCCCCCGGCCGAAGCTTGGGGTAGCCGGCCGGAGTTGGACCACTAGGGTTTTAGGGCTTTAGTCAAAGTTTCCAGTTACCAGGGTGCCATTTTGGGTACCTATTTTGACCCACAGCCATTTGGTTTCAGTGTTTGTCTTTCCCCCGGTGGTCAGGCTTCCCTTCAAAATCGTGGACACTTGTTGTTTCCTTCTTTATGTTTCGGAGATGGCTTCCCTTTTAAGAAGTTATGTACAAAAGGCGGCCTGTTCTCGCAGTTGGCACGCTGTTTCACTTTGCGTTGCTACAGGGTCTCCAAAAAGGTGACCTTCCAAACATGTCGGGCATCTGATCACTTGAAACCTAAACGATTTAACGCCAACTCACCCGTTTTGGTTCGTGTGTTGTAATTCCCCCAGATGGCACCGAGCTTGCTTGCATTGCTTTATCGTCAACCCCTGAAGTCGGATGCTTGTTTGCTTGGCATTTGAAGCACGGGAACGAGTCGTTGGGTTGTGCTGATAAACCCTTTTTAATAGGGTTCGGACTGCGCTGACAATGGTCCTGGCCCTGAAAACCAGCGGGGATGCCAGGGCCGAGTGTGGGGTCATTTCCAATGTGTTTCACTTGAGTCGTGTGCCCCGTTTTTTCGGGTTAGGTCCGTGTATTGCTTTCATCCTCCTGTTACTGGGCAGGTGGGTAAAAATGATAGGCGTCCTCATATTCCCCCTGGCTGAAACCTTACCTTTTGGGCTGTGCTTTTCTTGATTCTTGTTGGGAGGGGGGATGTGTCACAGGGACTGGGGTCGTTTTTATTGATATGGTTTTAAGTCTCAAGGTTTATTGCTAAATACGCACCAGCGCCCAGCACCCTTCAAGGGCGGTCCATTTGTGCCTGAAGTGCCCTTCTGTGAGCCATTTGGGTACCAATTGACCTTCAAAAGTTTTAGACCAAGCAACATGCTTAGGGAACCCTGGTACTTCCTTTGGGTGAAATGAACATGTTTCTTATTTTTCCTGTTGGTGAAAAAGGGAACCTATCACTACTGGACATATATTTTGTTTCCAGGGGACTTGGGCAAATGGAGGGCTAGTTCCCTCCAATCCGAAGCAAGCCACTCCGCAGGACGCCTGGCAGAGACTCGCGGTGGAGGCGGCAGCCCAAGTGGCCGGCACCGGCAATGACGCGGACCAGAGCGGCCTGGCCGGAGCGCAGAGGGATGCCAACTGGGTCCCTGTCTCCGGTTCCTGTTTTGGGGGGAGGGTTTCCATAGTAAAATAGACTACAGAAAAAGAATCCGGTACCCTTATTCTGACCTTTGTACTGGAGGACCTAGCCAAGGGCCAACCTTCAATTTGGCTTTGCCAGGTCAGCGTGTGGAATCGTAGGTGTCCTTTTTGGGTTGGTTTGCTTAGATGGCCCTGGTTTACCTGGTGGTTCAAATCATCTACCAGGGCCATCTATTTTCCAAAAAGGACACCCTATGTGTGGAATCATACCTGGCTCTTCCAACATGTGCAACATATAAATTACTGTTTTGTCAAGAACTAGGTTTTTTGACCCAACGGCTATTTACATGGTCGGAAGGTCCAGGTATAGTTTTGCCATTGACTCAAGCGCTGGTGGGAAAACATGATTTTTGAAATCCTGAGTTTAGGGGGGGGGGGAACGTTAACCATATATATTGTCCAGTCCTTACGTTGATGCTTTGATTTGGTTCCTTGTCGCTTTTTGTGGCAGTTGAGTTTCTCGAATCTCTTTGGTGTGGTGTCCAGGGAGCATGTGCCAGCACCCAAGGGCTGGTTCAATCACCTGGATGCTGTTTAGACACTGGCGATTTTGAACAACGAAGCAGTCGTTGGCGCTTTTTGCGGTGTCACTGCTGTTTTGGTCGCAGACTATTTTGTTGGGCACCCTGCGGCCAAAAGGGTCTCTTCAAAATTCAAAGCCTGGTATTTGAAGTATTGTGAAGAGCTGGTCATAGCGTCCAAGAATCAATGCCATTCCCTTGAAAACTCAAGAAGTGCCGACCTAATCGCAGCAAGGGGTACCCGTACCCTCAAACAGAGGGTTTGTATCAAAATAGTGGACCCTCCCCCCCACAAACAAAAAGAATCACGTTGTTCCATCTTAGGAATCTGGGTGTTCCTTGATTATCCACAGAAAGGGGTTACCCTCAAGAAAAGCGGAGCCACACCGCTGGCAGTCGATGTTTTTTTCTCCAAGCTGAGGCAAGAATGCCGAGGCGCAGGAAGGCCTCAAGGCGGCTTGCGAAGCGAAGGGAAGCGCGTTGGGACCCAGCTTGCCATGTTCCCCAAAAATGACGAGCCGGGTCACGGGGGCGTTTCCCCCCAAGAAAAGGACGAAGCACCGACGCACCCAGTTTTTTTCTGAGAAAAGCAGAGACGCCATGGAGAAGCGCACAGGCGGATTTTGCAGGGAGCTGCCCACTTTTTGGATTGGGATTGGAAGCCCGGAGCACCTCCAAACCACCCTGAAATGGGTCCACAAGGAAACCATCATATTTGTTTTTGGGAGGTTGCCCCCAATGTGTCTCTGGCTTGCTTTCTGTTTGCCCCTCTCAAAAGGAAATGGTCATCATTGCTAGACAAACCAGATTTAAGTGACGCCTTACTCAAATTGCGGTTTTTGCGACTCAAGTTCCGGGCGGTCACCGTTCAAACCCTCCTGAAATGCAAGCTGATGATAACCACCCCCACTTAGATCGTGGAAGTGACCCTATAAACAGGCTACTCACCGGACTTCTTAGCTGGGATCTAAAACACAAAGCGGGGGGCTTCCTCCAAATAAGGTCCAAATGTGCAGCAGGACGGTTCTGAGTGAATGACCCAGGGCCTCTACAACCCATGCCTTATCGGTTCTTTTCAGGATCTGCAGGGTCATTCCCAAAATCCCGAAACTGATACACTACGGACAAGCAGAAACATACAGTAATATACAGTAAAAAGACTCACTTCCTGAGTGGATTTGTTAGAAGATGTTGATCTTTCACTACTGTGGGCTTGTCACCGAGATGGCATTACCTCGGTAGCATCCCAGTTGCAACGAGGAGAAGCAACAGGGACAGATGGCTGTAAAAATTCAATATGGGACCCTTTGGTGGACATTATTTAGGTGGGGATTCATGTCCGCTGAGCACTTGAGGTGGTTCTCGATAAACAATTATCCTTGGCATAGGGTCAACTCATCGCCAAAAATCCAATGGGTCTGTCATGTCCTTTTTTAGGGGACCCCAAAAATGGATTCAAATTCCTGGTTGTGCTTTTGGTTTCCCTTAAAAAGCAACCGCAAAATGACGGGACCCCTCAACACAAAAAGGACGCTTCGAGAACTTTCGGCCATGGGTCAAAATCCAAATACCCCCACTAAAATAGGTTTAAAATGGTTGGTGAATTCACCTACCAACCAAAATGGTACCATTGGTTCTGACCCACAGCCATATGTTCTCGGGGTGTCCTTTTTTTGTTGAGGGCTCCCGTCTCTTTGATTTTTTGGGTTTAGTGGGGTTCGATTCAGGGGCCATTGTTGGTGAATTCACCTACCAACCAAAATGGGATCCCATTGGTTTCGACCCATGGCCATATCCCCGGTGGCCACCTCAGAGGCCTGTCGCACCGTGTGCGTCTACCGCTTCTGTTTGCGTGAGCCGGTGTCCGGTGCCAGCCTGGAGGCGAGGGGGTGCCGCGCAGCGAAGGGGCAAGTGCTGCTGAAAATCTGGACTCAGTTTTTTCCCGACTCGCTCAGTGCAACTAAGTGCGCAGCGTTTTCTTGTTAGGGGGCGGGCGGGGGGGGGAGTTGTTCAAAGGAGCCACGTGCTCAAAACCCGGGTAGAAGGTTAGTAAGGGACAATCCCCTTGCCATAAATAGCTGCGGCCGCCTTCTTAGTTCTTGAAGAATGGTTCTGGGTAGACCATTTTAATACCGGGCTTTGAGTATGGCTCAAAGCGAATCGACCAGATCTGACGACTTTTGACCTTCTCCCTTTTTGGGTTCCCATGTTTAGAGAAGTCCCAAAAGGTGACCACCTTTTATTTCCAGGTGCGCACGGGGCAAGTGAGTTGAAGTTGAAACAGAAACCTACTTGGTCAATACATCTCCCCCCTTGAAACCAGGATAACAGATGTAGTTCATCAGAGGGGTGTTTCTTGGTCAGGGGGAGCGCAACTAAATGAAATGTCAGGAGTCTTCAGCCAAAGTAGCACCCCCCAACCTTTTCACAGCCGGAACCTGACGTTCGAGACCCGGTGCCCTAAAAAGCACAGCACTTAGTCCTGTTCAGTGGGCTTAGCCTTGTTAGGGGGTTATACCCCAAGCGGCTTATCACTTAACTTGGCCGAACAAACCAAAGTAGCCCTGGATTGCTGCACATCTGCCGGAACTGCATTGTGGCCTTGCCTGTTGCTCCCCAAACAAACTGAAGGCTATGGGGTCTCCTCCCGGCTCCGGTTCGGAGTGGCGCTGGGCGGGGATTGTGGGAGGGTTCCTTGTCCTGGCTGCGGTTGGGAATAACACCTGCGCCTTTTTGTTGATCACTTTTTGGGTTGCCTTGATCTTCCCTTGTGATCGGCGGACAGATGGCGTTTTTTGCAGCTCGAAGCTTGGCCAAGGTTGGGTGCTGTACCGAAGGACCATTTCGTTTCAAAAGGAACTGGGGGGGTCATGTTTAATGCCGACGGATTAACCTGCCCCCGATCCACATTTGTGGAGATCCTGTTCGGTGCCGAGTTCTTTCTGAGGGGACCCCTTTTTTGAATGAGATTGGGGAATATCAGGGGTTGCCCTATTTTGGTGCCTCACGCACCTTTGCAGGCCCCTCATCAATGGTGTTTTTGTTTGATCCCAGACACCTAGTTGTGCCGCTTTACGCTTTTTGCAAGGGGTGTTTCTTTGAAAGCCAACTCGCCAAACATCAAAAGAATGCGGACCCTTTGGAAGCAACTACTTTCCTCTTGGCTCCTGTGCTTCATGTCTGGGCCACAGTGCCACCTGGCCAGTGGTTGCCACTGGCGGCTCTCTGCTGAGGTGGGGCCAACTGCGGTCACCAGCGGCCCGGCGAAGGATGCTTTCGAGTTGGGCCTCTTCGCGGCTACGCAGCTCGCTCCGACTCGTCGACTCGTTGTTGTAGGCGTGGACGATGGTACCCAGATGGTAGGTGTTAGGGAAGCCAAGGGAACATGACCCAGTTGTGGGGGTTACCAACTTAGGGCCATGTCGGGGTTGCCAACTCAGCGTCATTTGGGGGGTTACTAACTTATAGGGTCATTTGGGAGTTACCAACTCGTAGGGGTTGGTTCCCACGAAGAACCACCCCCCTCACAGGCCGCGCCGAAAGAAAGCTACGCTGTTCGAAGAAAACTGGTCAGTTGATGTGTGAACCTGTCAGAGGGAAGATCCAGAGGATTCGGCCTAATTGGCCTCTTCAACTGATGGCAGCCTAGAGAATCCCAGTTGCCCAGTAGCCCGAACCTATTCCTTTGGGTGGGTTGGTGCCATTTTGTCAATCCCGCCCACCCAGCAAACCGGGACTTGGAGGGCGGATTCCACCAAACAACTGCTTTTTCACTCAACTTGTCACTTTGGGTCACTGTGGGTCTACGGTTTTTCTTGGGGTCATTCCGTTTCTCATTCCCTGCATCTCTCCTAGGTCCCCCAGTAGTGCCCTTTTACCGTTACTTCTCACCCAACCTTTTTGTTGGGAGGGGGAACCCCCTACTAAAATAGACTACAGACAAAAGAAACGGTACCTCTTTATTCTAACCTCAAACTATTGGAGGTATATTGAAGGCCTGATGTTCATCAGAATGTACCCTCCCTAACATGGCCATTAGGGCCTGGGGTTTAGTCGCGCGCGCCGTCCCAGGCTGCGCCACCCCAGGGGCGGCGACGGGGAGTTCCAGGCCCTCCAGGCTCTGGGTGCGGGGGACGGCACCAAAGCTTCGGCGCATTTTGCCAAGGGATGTTTGGTTGCCAAATGGACTTTCCGGATTAGACCACTAAGAGTTAGTCACTTTTTGCAGGGCAGAAAGCAACCCCCATAACTTCCTCGGCCATTAAATAAATGTCCTTGGGACAACGGACATTTTTTGCTCGAGAAGGGACATTTGTTGCATCCACTATGGGGGCTCAATTTCTTCGAGTGCTCTGATCAGGGCAAATTGACACGATAGACAAACCATAGACAAACCATAGCCACACCGTAGACATATCATAGACATAACCATAGGCAAGCAAAAAACCGCTACGAAAAGTAAGGTGTAAGTCAGGGGTACTTCATTCCTCAGAAGGGGAAACACATTGCAAAATCAGGATGTTCACATCAGGTCGAGTCGTAAAACCGAGATTTGTTGAGCTCGTTGCTCGTTGCTTGCGACCGAGAGGGACCGTGGACAAACCGTAGACAACCCGTAGAAAGTACATTTTCTGCCGTTGAACGGCCATTTATTGCCGTAGAAAGGACATTTTCTGCACACCCCGTTTTTGCACCATTTTGGTGTCAATTCGCGGCACGTGACTTCTCAGGACTTTGTTGCTCGTTTCTGGCTTGGCAATTGGGCAATCAAAGGCTTGTGCGCCAATTACGCAGGCATGGATCGATGGATGTATGCTGGACCAGTACATGCATATTTATCAAATAAACAGTTCCCGAGCCGTGCCCCGTGGCTGACGTTGGCTTCTAGAAGGCAGTGCGAAGCGCACACGAAGCACTCTCAAGCTCGGCAAAATGGGACCGTGCAGTCCTTCCAGCCACTTTTAAATGGGATTTTTGTGAAAATCATGATCCAACCAAATTTAAGCAAAACACGGCCTTTTCACCAGAAACTGTACTTTACCACCTCGGCCATTTATTTACTGTCCTTTGGAAGTCTAGGGAACCTGTGTTTTTGCTGTTGGCTTCCCGTTTTCCAGACCAAAAAGCAGTTCCCCCCCTCAGCGATTCACTTCGGATCCACGGCTACCGGAGCTTTTCAGGTGCTCCAAACCTCGAAATGACTGCACCCGGCCCCAATTCCCAGTACAATTCCCTTCGTGGAGGGTAAGGCAATGGAACCGCCAATTGGGGAAATTGCCACCATCTTTGACACAACTGTGCCGGCATCCCCGGAGATTCCGGGAGACGCCGAATTTGGAACAGCTTTCGATATCAGACCCGCCAGCCTTTTAAATCCGGTCAAGAACCAACGGGATGAATCGGGGCCGATGAGCCCCTCTACAACTATCTTTTGAAGGACCCACCCTCCCTCCAACAACAACAATCATGGTTCTTGTTGTAGTTTCCCTTTAAACACAACCACGCGGGGGAAAAGACGAGCCGCTCAAATCAGCGCGCGCCTCAGCAGCCGCAGGCCTGCGCGCGGGCGGCCAAGGAAGAGTTGGGGGTGCAGCCGGTTGGCGCGCCGCCCATGGACGGCGCGGCGCTGGAGGGGGAGCTGTGGCTCCACGTCTCGGAGGCGCGAAGAGGCCAAAAGACGATGCAGCTTGAACTCTCTGAGCTCATGGATTGGTTTGGTCACTCTTTGGGTTTGGACCACTTTGGTGGTAAGTACAAAGTGTGGTTACATTGTTTGCATGGATCTTTGGGTTTCATGATGAGTGGATCTTTGGTCACTTTTGGGTTTTGGACCAGTTTTTCATGGCAACTGACAAGTTTGGTTACTTTTTTGGGCCAGTCCACTCAGGAAGTGAGGCCTCGGATCCAGCCATCAGAAATGGGTCCCGTCTCCGAAATCGCCCCCCAAGTTGAAGGAAGCCCCAAGGCAGATTCTACCCCCCGAGAGGGTAGCATCAAACCCGCAGATTGGAGATTGAGCAGCAGAGGGGCTTCCTTCAAACCGATGTGTTCGTGTTGCGACACATATAGGAAGGCTGCCGATGCGCCTCTGCGCAGACCAAAGCCGCATGTTTCAGGTGCCCTGCCTCTCATGCGTGGGTGCCATGGCACAGTTCCGGAAGATCTTCCCTGACGTGACTTGGATCGCGCTTTAGGATTCCACCCCTCCCCTCCCCCCCCTCCCCTACCACTTACACGTGGGCCGAGTGGGACAACAGGGGTTGGTAAGTATCCATACAACGATTTGTAATCTACTCGGTGGCTTGAGCATCCACGCTCCCCCCAAACACACCCTGCTAAATGGGGCTTCCTTAGACAGTATGGTATGGTTGTATAGCGGGATTTTCCTGAACCCTCTTCATGAAAAGGAAGCCGAAAGCAAACCCAACCTTTCCGAAGGTCGCATTTTGCTCGCGGATCCCGTGCCAGGTGCTGGGGGTGTTCGGGTTTCCTCGTGACCGCCTCGCAAAAGGACAACGGAGCTTTTGGAGAACAACAAAACATGGCGTTTCCATTGCCACCTACAAAATTGGGTGAAACTAAATGTAGACATTTCGCTCATTACTCCTGGGCGGAGTGAACAACCCCTTGAACCTGCAGAAGGTTATGCAGACCTCTGACTGCTTTGGGGGGTGGGTGGGGGGGGGGGCGGAGGGAACCTGAGGGCTCAACCCAGTTTGGCTTCCTGACCAAAGCCGTCCCAAAGTTTGGGGTCAATGTCGCGGGTTAGGTGAAGCTGCACCTGTCCTTCAATCTGGGTCGACAGCCCTCGCAGGACGGAGAGAAGAAGGCGAGATGCATGGTAGATTCAGGTGTGTGTGTGTGTGTAGTTTTTGCCTCACTCCCAGAGTTCATGGATCTTTGGCAGTCAGTGTAAAGGCCTAAGGACAGTTGGTGAAGAAGGTGCCCACTTTTTTGGGTTAGGACCATTTGGACCATATTAGTGGCATGCCAATCCACTCATTAAGTGACGTGAGTGTGGTTGTGTGGTTTGAAGGGTACCTTTCTAGGGTTGGTTTTAATTAAACTTCACCAGCTTGGCCAAGTAGAGTCAGTGGTTTGGGTTGACCATTTCAGCGCCAAGTGTTCATTCTGACTCGCCTGGATTCTTCTAAATCAATCCTAACGTATTCCTTATGCCAGGTGATAGTGGTTTCCCTTGTATTGGTGTCCCGCTCCTATTGGGGGGGACTTGCCAACCATGGGATAAGTAGAGATCACCCCACCCATTTTCTAAGAAACATGTACTGCAGAAATTCCTGTCTTTCAGGCAACCCTTAGGTGGTTTGGATTGGTGGCTTGGGGATTTGGTCCCGTGGTTCTTGAAGATAAAAACAAATGGGGAGTCCCTAACGTCCAAACCAGCAAACCAAACCACCAATCCGTTGGAAGCTGAGTATTCATGAGTGTTGTTGGGAAACATTGTACATGTTTGCTGATTGTGGCTTAGTGGTTGAAGTCCGACCACTTAACTGCTATTGTTTTGCTCCTCTTTCAACTTCAACCAAGTCTTTGGCTTTAGCATTTTAGTGTTTAGTGGTAGTTGCCATTCAACCCACTAAAAGTTAACCTTTTAGCGGGGCATCTGAGGGCAGCCCAGTAGCGGGAAGCTGCGTCTTCGGGTTCTGTTCGACCTCTGACTCGAGCGTCAGCGGTGCCTCGCCAGGCAGAGCGGACCTGAGCTTTCGCTTGAGACCGCAAAAAAGGGACGGTCGGAGAGCGACGTGAGCGACACAGGGCGGGACCACAAGTAGCAGCCCCCAGCTAGGTGCCCTTTTACCGTTTCTTTTTTGGGGGGAGGGTGCCCCTACTAAAATAGACTAGAGAAAAAAAGGTAGCCTTATTCCAGCCTCTCTACTGAAGGACCTAGACAAGTACCATCCTTAGTGTCCCCACCAAACCTTCCATTTACTGAAATGATCAATTTGTTTCCCCTCTTGGCTTTGAAGGGAATCGATTTCACGTTTGGAGTTATTTCCTCATCTTTTCCGGGGGGCTTAAGCAAACGGAGGAAACGGGGATGGGTGATCCTATGGCGGCTGAGACTAATATATCTGCCATTTCAGCCAGGAACAACGTGACACTCACAGCCATTCTCCGGCCCAAGGGTCAGGATCTTCTCGTGGTCCCATTGCTTGAACCAGTACCTTGGTGGTTCGCTAGCCTTTTAGTCTTTGGTGGGGATTTCCACTTGACCCACTAAAAGTTATTCACTGTTAGCAAGAAAACTGAAAACAGCCCAGTTGCCGCGTTTGGAGTGATTTTGACTGGAGTCTCCTTTTGGGGTGAGGTGTTTGGTTTTGGAGCGCTGTCATGCTGTGGGTGATTGCGAAATCCTCTGAGGCACCACCTAAGAAACCCTAGAATGATATGATATCCTGTAAATACTAACAAACAATGGTTTCCCATGATGTCTTGGGTGGTGCAGGGTTTTGTCCATCCACAGTACCTCTAGACTTTAACCTGGATGATTTCCTGGAACATTCAGAATTTGCATGTTCACAAACCGAAAGGGGCAAGGTTGGGATCCCCAAATACCACTAGGCTCGTAGTGCGACTGACGCCACGCCTTTGAGGGTTCCAATTCCTTTTTGTCGTTTGGCCAAGGGCTTACCCCAAAGCCTTGTGGTTGTGTGCCGCAAAGGCGGGAAACAAGTAAGTTTCAATGAAACCTACAAAAGCTCGATCAGGACCTTGTGCTCGTTGGGGCGGAGGGGTTGAAAATTCCTGGATTTCGAAAGCTCTTCTCCGAAGTGCACTGATCGTGAGGCTCCGGTAGAACCATCTCAACCCTGGTGGCTGTGGGTCAAAACCAATGGGATCCCATTTTGGGGTAGGTGCACCACCCATTTTAGTCCATTTTAGTGGGGATTGGGATGTCACTGGGGGAACGGGGTTTTGACCCATAGCCTGATATTGAATGGAAAAGCCGCCCTGATGCTTGTGCTTATGCCATGAAGAAGTAGGCAGCCAGCGCAAGATCCATCGAAGAACACGTGCACATCTGCGAGAGAGGCTATGGGCCCATGTGCTGATTAGTATTTGATGCTGCTGGTGCTTGCTTGCTTGCTTGCTTGCTTGCTTGCTTGCTTGCTTGCTTGCTTGCTTGCTTGCTTGCTTGCTTGCTTGCTTGCTTGCTTGCTTGCTTGCTTGCTTGCTTGCTTGCTTGCTTGCTTGCTTGCTTGCTTGCTTGCTTGCTTGCTTGCTTGCTTGCTTGCTTGCTTGCTTGCTTGCTTGCTTGCTTGCTTGCTTGCTTGCTTGCTTGCTTGCTTGCTTGCTTGCTTGCTTGCTTGCTTGCTTGCTTGCTTGCTTGCTTGCTTGCTTGCTTGCTTGCTTGCTTGCTTGCTTGCTTGCTTGCTTGCTTGCTTGCTTGCTTGCTTGCTTGCTTGCTTGCTTGCTTGCTTGCTTGCTTGCTTGCTGCAAACTATGCCGCCTTCCATGGTGTGCCAAATGCCTTCCAGTTGGCAGTTGGCTTCTCACGACCAGAGATCCCGTTGTCCAAACCCCAGCTTTCCCACGGCTCATGTGACAGACAGCGGACTTTGAGAACCGACAATACCAGGCTTTTAGCTGTGCAATCCCACATCCTTACTGACGACTGGGGTAAGGGAAGGGGGACTCTTTTTGGTGGTTTTGCAATAGGGATTGTGGATCTGAATTGGCCAAGACTCCATTTGGAGCTGTATCCAGCCTCCACGGAAACGATAGCCCTTTGCATAGCACTGTGTAGGTGTTTACTCCATTTCTTCATTCATGTCATTTGCCACTTTATCCGTTGGCCCATTTCATGTGTTTAGTTATAATATTGCATTTATAAACTCGTAGTTCTCCCTTGCACTGCCTGGGGTCACTCAAGGGGTTTGGATCGCCTGTGCCTTTGCTGACCTCTCCACTCTGCCCCGAAGACAATGGCTCATCCGGTGTGTTCAGGAAAGTGGTTAGGGAACTGGGACGTCTCCTAGGCTTATCCTGGGCTGTTCTCTCGCAAAAAGAGCGCAGCACTCCCGCACCCCTGCAATTGGGGCACATACTATGATACCCTGAGGCAATGTTGTCATACCCCATTAAAATCCTAGAGATACTGGTTTGGGGGTAACCATCTTAGACGCTCGCGTGTCCCAACCATTTTGCCAATTAGCTCCTTACCGAACCCCCCCAAAGACTTCCCACCGGTAAGGAATTGCGTTTGCCGCAAGCTTGGGCCTGGAGTCGAAACAATGTATGCATCAACCTGGTTGATTCGTTTTTGACCTCAAAAGAAGGATTCCCTCTAACATGGGCCCCCAATTATGAGGGCTGCACTGGTAGAGACAGCTTTCCTTGGCAGCACTTTGTGATGCCTGCTAAGTAGAGCCCATGCAGTCCTGATCACCTCGTTTGGCAAACATTCATACAGGCACTTGCATCTTTAATATATAACACAATAATATATATATATATATATATATCAACAAGTGCAGACACAGATGTATCTTACAAACACATATGCTGCATGACATATATTATTGCACATTGTAGAGGTATATGTTTATGTATATCTTAGAGCGAGTTTCACGAAGGCGCATACACGTCCCATACTTTTACACATACGTACATGTGCACCATACACATCATATGCACCAGGCCTTCCTTACACAGGTTTCGTTTCGGTTACGCGGCTTGCCAGGATGGCTCAGCGCGCGCTGGCTTCAAGTGACTCGGCGATGGCTGAGTTATAGCCTCCTGGGCTTCCCCAATACAACCCTGACGGGACCATAGTTAAAGGAAGCCACGGGGAGTGAAGTATCCCATTGGACGCAGAGTTGCGGACATGGCATGGGTGCAGCCCCCTGCACATGTTTTTTTTTTATTTTTTTTTTATTTTTTTATTTTTTTTTTTTCGAAGGAGAAATTCAAAATAGGATGGGCAGGGTCAATTTGTCCAGAGCCTTTGTTCACCCTGCACAGATGCGTGGACCAAGGTACCAGCCCGTTCAATGCAACTTGGCACCGACTCAGGGCAGGGCGTGGGATTTTCTGTCAGCCGCGCCTTCAATGGACCCACTCGAGCTCCATGAACTCTAAACAGGAGACCAAACAGGAATTTCCTTGGACCTGTGTGTGTTTTGCATGTAGCCCGGAGTTCGGATATGCATGTCGCGACCACATAAGCGTGCTCAGAAAGTTTTGACTGTTTGTGGCCACACAGGAAGTGAGTTCCGCAGAGCCAGCAAATGGTGCCCGCTTGTACCATGGCCTGGAGGCGTTAGACCCTTGGATGTGTGCGCGGGTTGACTTACAGTCGGCTGTGCCAGAGCTGTTTGCCGAATGCAGTTTCCCTTGGCCACAGACAAATCCCTCGGAAAGTGATGTATGTTTGGGTTGGCTATACATGGGTCATAATTTTCCCGGAGATGAAAAGATGTGGCCAAAGGCGTCCTATCCATGATACGTTTTGGAAAGCAGCTAATGAGCGCATGGCAGCGAGTCGTGGAACATTGGTTCCTGTGGCAACAAGTCATGACGTATGATTGGGTGCCTCCAACAGGGGCCTTCGGTGCTCCTTACGCCAAGCGCGAGGTAGATAGCCGTTTCAGACCCCAACTTTGTGCATTTGATGCCACGTACCATGGCTCCTGGTCTCTGACCTCACCCAGAAATCTGTCCAGTGGAGATGCAGGGTGAAGGTTCTCAGTGGGCTTGCTTGAGGTTCAATCGTCATCAAAATCAGCTTTGAGCACTTTCCACACTACCACCGGGGGTTGACATGGAGAATGATACGTCAAAAAAAAACCCAACACCACACATTACCACCCATTTCACATGTTTGGCCTTGTCGGGCATGGGGTTGCCCTTTTGAGACTGTGACATTGCCGCCTCCAAGGATCCCCCTGTGTGTCAACAGTCGACTCAATTTTTGAAGCCCAAGTATGAACTCATCAATCGCGCCTTAATTTTGAGAGACGTGTCGCCAAAGGGCCAAATAGGCCATCAAGTCATGGATTTGTTGCGATGTAGGCGCAACACAAAGGGCTAACAACCTACACAGATGATAGTCCAATGTTCATGACTTAATTTGGCTGAAAACGCCCCTTAAACCCCATTCTGATAATTTAGAGGTATTCTTAGAGAACAAAATAATCCTTGGACCTTGCAGCTTCTGGGCTCAACTCTTTTTGTGTAAAGCGAATCGACCGGATCTGAGCTTTTGTCGATTCATTGTTGGGTTGCCACTTTTCGTAGTCCCAAAACGTAATCACCCTTGATTTCTGGGTCCCGGAAGGGGCAACTGAGGATATGTTTGAGACATCAACCGTGTAAGAGTGTTGGGGCTGAAAAGATGTATCTCTGAGTTTCAGTGACAGGGATTCGCGACAAAGCGACCTTTGCCGCCATGAAGATTGTTTTTTTCTTGGGGGTTAAAGCCCATGGCTGGGCTTTAAGACCGAATCGCGCCTTTGACCTTGGAATCCATTGGCAGGTCCACACCTACAAAAGTATAGACCTTCTGCTCAGGGGGAGGAGAAACCCAGCAGGGTGGTAAATGAGTATAGTTTGCCAAGACGGGGTTTAATATCCTTTTGTGCAGACCGCGTGATGAGGTACTTTGGTTTTTGAGCCCGGTGAAGCTGTCAAGGGCTTCGAGATCGACTTGCCACTTGACAATTTTGAGGGATACTCCACCACCTAAGAAACCCTGGAATGATGATTCCACTGAAAATACCAACAAACAATGGTTCCCCATGGTTTCAAAGTGCGCAAGGTTTCGTCCCTCCACAGAATGTGCTGGTTGCTTCTGGCAATTCCCGACACCTTGTGCTATTCTGTTCGTTAATTATTGTTGTTGCTCTTGCTG